>CM060923.1:314475695-314490695 GCA_030737875.1 Allium sativum
CAGCTTGGCCGATCACATAAGGACCTTCTCAATTTAGCCCAAATACTCTTGTATTGGTAATTATCCATTTTAGAACAAGATTACCTACTTCAAAAGTTCGATGGTGGGCTTTAGAATTGAAATATCTCGCCACTCTTTTCCGCTTGTGCTGCGATTCTGAGTTCGGCTTCCTCGCTCCTCTCATCGAGGATATCAATAATTTCTGGGTGTAGTTACTCGTTCTCAGCTTGGTTGAAATGGATCCTCCGGTCAGTGGGAACTTCAACTCTACGGGTATCATTGCTTCCGAACCAAATGCAAAAGAGAATAGTGTGCGTCGCATCGTGGATTTACGAGTTGTCTTATAAGCCCATAGCACAAGCAACAATTCGTCTACCTATTCTCGTTTAGCTTTAATTAATCAATTCTTGATGGTAGATTTGACAATTTTGTTTACTTTTTCCACTTTCCTGTTTTCCTGTGGATGTGCTACTGCTACAAAGTTTTTTGAATCTGGTACCGTTTGCAGAAGCCTTGGAACTCCCCACTCTCGAGTTAGGATCTGTCATAAGTGATTATCTTCTGTGGCACCGCAAACATGCAAATAATATTATTAATGAAAAAGTTAATAGCTTTCTTACCAATGATTGTGGCCAGCAGTTCAGCTTTAGCCCATTTTGTGAAATAATTGTTGGCGATGATTAGGTATTTAGCGCCTGTTTTTTACTATTGGAAACACTCTTATCAAATCAATCCCCCGTTCAGCAAAATGGCCACAGGATGACCATTTGCCTCAAACCTGAGGATAGGGCTCTCGGAATTTTTGAGAATCTCTGACAACTGTCGCATTTTTTGGTAAATCAACGACATCTCTATTTAACTCGGGCCAAAAGTATCCATATCCAAGAACCTTCTTAGCCAGATTTTGTCTGTTGGAACAATCCTTGCATTCACCTTCATGCACTTCAGAAAAAATTCTCCTAACTTTTCCTCGATTCACACACCAAAGAAGTGGCATAGAAAATCCGCGTCTGTTAACCATCCATCCTGCATCATGAACCATGGAGCCTTTATGAGCAGCTTCTTCCATTCCATTGGATTTGTTTGGAGCATTCCATGAATGAAATATTTCTTTATCGGGGTCATCCATGATTTTGGCTCTTCAATGGTCAACGTGATCCAATCTCCTTCCCTATCGTCGATTCTTCGATTAGTAAGGGCTTCTATCGCTACCAAGCCCAAGAGTTGTGCTTCTCCAAAACTATCATACTTCACCGCTGAATCAAGTTTCATATTCTCTTCTCTTGAGATGTGAGTGATGATATAATAACCAAAGTTGTTTATAGTAACTCTCACGCCTTCAACAAATATGGGGCAAGGTTCCCACCTTTCGCCTGAAATTTCCTTCAAACCTGGCCCAGTACGAGCTACGAGTCGCTGAAGATTTGCAGAGTTCGAAGATTTAATTCCTTCAATTAGGGCCTCATATTGTGCGTCATTGTCGGTCATCGACAATTCCAATCGCAGAGCATAATAAACTAAGCACCCTTCGGGAGTTTCTAAAACCACTCTTGCTCCCAGGCAATATTCATTTATGGCCCATCGACATAAAACTTCCATTGCATAACCATCTTGGTCATTTCCTCCGCATTCTCATCCCTAATGAAAAATTCAGCGATGAAGTTTGCTAAAGCTTGTACATTGATTGTTCTCCGGGGATAATATGTTACATCATACTGACCCAGTTCGATGTTCCATTTTAATAATCGCCTCGAAGTTTTTGGACGAAATAGAACTTGCTTTAATAGTTGGAAATAGGTCTACAACATTCTTGATGCAATCAACAAACAATAAGCGAGTTTCTCGAGTTTAAGATAATTTCTTCTACCCTAGTGAATCATTTGCTAATATAATACACCAACGATTGAACGCATGACTCCTCCCGAACCAGGGTGGCACTCAAAGCACAGGAAGACACTGCAAGATATGTAAACAAATCCTCTTCATCTTCGGGCTTAGAAAGCATATGTGGAGTCTCCATATGTCTTACCAATTCATCGAAAGATGTTGAACACTCTGTAGTCCATTTAAAGAATTTATTCCCTTTCATCAAAGCAACAAAGAAAAGGATGCTTCTATCGGTCGCCTTCAAGATGAACCGACTTAACGCAACAATCTTCCCATTTAGATTTTGGAGTTTTTTTCCCGGGGGGATCACACTTTTCTCAATGTTGTAATTTGCATTGGGTTAGCCTCGGTGCTACTGGCACAATTCATAAATACCAGAAATTTTCCTGAGTGTACTCCGAATGAACACTTCAGAGGATTGGGCTTCATACCATATTTCCTGAGGATTTCAAACATCTTGGGTAAATTATCCATATATTATTTGCAATGCATGACTTGACTAGCATAACAACAACATGCGCTTCCATAGTCTTGCCAATCTGGGATTTGAACATCACATTAACGATCCACTGATAGGTTTCCCCAACATTTTTAAATTCGAATGTCATTATCCATTAATAGTATAATCTTAAATCAGTAAAGAAACTGGTATTTTCTAATGAGGCTCGTGCATCGTAATTTTATTGTACCCTAAGTAAGCATCCATAAATGATAATAACTCGTGTCCTTCCATTCTATCTAATAGCTGATCTATCTGGGATAGCAAAAACTATCCTTATGGCATGTCTTGTTATGGTCAAAGAAGATGATGCAGACTCACCACTTACCATTCGCCTTCTTTACTGGCACAAAATTGGAGACCTAGTCCGGATACGTCGACTGCTTGATGTACCAATTATCCATTAACCAGTCGACTTCCTCCATTAGGGCGATTAATCTTTTTGCGCCTTGGGTTCGTCTCTTCTACTTTATTGGAGCGTAATGGGGGTTGATGTTCAATGCATGGCTTTCCACTCTCGGAGTAATTCCATACATATCGGCATGACTCCATGCAAATACATCTAAATTAGCTTTAAGGAAAACGACTAAATCTCTCTGCATCCTTTGACTAAGCTGCGATCCGATATTCATAACTCGGGTTGGATGGGTCTAGTAGGACAGACACCGTGATTTTTGTAGGTGCTGCTCTATTGTCCCCTGCACTTTTCTTTCTAGGATCTATAGCCTTGCGAGCATGACTGTGCTCCCCTATGCAGAGTTTCCCCTTTAGTTGCTATAAGTTGGGTTCTCAAATGCAGAGGGATCCCCCTCACTCTTACCTTTATCTTTCTTCTTAGCTTCTTTTAACTTGGTTATGTAGCATTCGCGGGCAGCATTCTGATCTCCCTTTGTTATTCCGACTCCAATTTCCATAGGGAACTTCAACACAAGACACCAAGACAATCTTAAAATCCATCAAGACTGGTCTTCCTGGAAATGTGTTGTAAGTTAAAATCTCATCTATGATAATAAATGTATGAATCAATACAACTCTCCTTTCACCTTCTCTAAGTTTGTTGGGCAAGTCAATAGTTCAAATTGGTTGCTTAAGTTCACCGAAGAATCCTTGGATTTTGAATCTGACATTCTAACACATTCGTCATAGACAGCTTCATTTGATTGAAAGTCTTTCTCAAAAGGATATCTACCAATGCTCCGCAATCAACTAGCACTTTTTTATAATTGTCGACGTGATCACTACTATCACTACCATAGGATCAAGTGTGGGTGCTTCAAATCCTTTTGAACCACTTGCTCTAAAATTAATATCATCATTAAACGTCCTATGCTATTTTGTAGGGATCATATTTTAAAAAATCAAATAGCTTTCATCCCTTGGAGGATTTTTTAGAGCATTTGAATGTCGTTCCATCTCTTCCTAGCTCCTATGTGTTAGATGTGATCCGCCAGACACGTTATTAATGAAAAATTCCTATTATTTTGCCCGCCATTTCAATTGCCAGGACCTTGTTGGTTAGATGGGAAGATCTTCCCCTAGGTTGTTGGAGACGAATTCGCTTCTTGTGGCTTCTTGACATACCGCTGCAACTTGTTTTACCTGATGAGTTATTCAATTAAAATTTTTAAATGGCGACATTCATTTGTATTGTGTCCAGGTTGATTGTGACGACGACGAAATCTTCCAAAACTCTTTTGAATGTTTGTTACCTTCATGGGAGGTGGGTTCGGGAAATGTTCTTTATGTTTGCTAGCCAGAAAAATATTTTTTGGGGTTTCGTTCAAAGAGGTAAAATCTTTTGACGTAGAGTACCTAGTGCATCTTTTCTTCCCCTTCTCTTGTTCTCATTTCCTCTCTTCTTCTTTCCAGAATTCTTCTCATTTCCATCAGTTTAATCATCTTTCTAAAGATTGACAACACCCTAAGTTTGAACAATACCTACAGTACTTCACATTGTGGAGGTTGTATCCTTTAATTTGGTAAACTCATCAGCTTTCATATAAAACATTTCCAATGAGTTGGGCTCTTTTATCTTTACCCATCTCCCAAATTCCATCTTCTTATCCACGGCATGTACCAGAGCCATCAAAACCATTCTCGGCTCAGGACTACCAACTTCAGTTACTACGGCATTAAAAAGATTCAAAAACGATCTCAATGGTTCTTGAGAACCTTGGGTCATTCCACCAAAGATATAATGTCTTCTGCCTTTGAAATGTAAAGCTTGAATATTTGGTTGAATTTGCATGAAGTTTCCAAACTGATCAACAGAACTATGAGCAAGCTTGGTGTGCCAAAGTGATGCAACACCTTCCAGATAGATGGGAAAATAACATCATTTCAGTTCATCATTTCCTCGAGCACCCATCATATGCCAATCATACCTAAATAAAAACAATTTGGGATGAGTAGTGATATTATATGCAGGCATGGTAGGAGGGATGAATTCTTAGGATACTCTGCATCTAATATTCTTTCGGTAAAGGGAGTACAACAATAAGTGAATCCCTATTTCTCATCATTGTCGTCTCTCTCCATAATTTCTTTTATTATTTAATTGATCATGTCGAGATATACTCCTCATTAGCGTTTTGCTCCACGTGGCGGATGCCAATTGATAAACCAAGCGCCTGACTATGACACCCCACATCCATTAATGTCACTCTTTATCAGAATGCATTAAGTTTCGTGAAGCATTATAGGTAAACAGAAATAGAATCTCATAAGATAGATATAAAAATAGCTGTGGAATCTAAAACTTCATTACTTAGCAGAAAAACATCATTGTCTCAAAACCAGTTACAACATCAGGCTAAAATACTGAAACCAAATACATGAAACCAAAACATTTGTCTTGCACAAAAAGCCATTAGAGTACAGAAACGTAAAATCATAATCCCCAATAATATCCATAATAAAGTAGATAAGTAGTCGAAGCGATACATCAAAGCAGATCCAAATCCAAGCAGAAACAGAAGAGAGAATCATAATCAAGCCTGAGTGTTCCCACCCTAAGAACCTGGTGGGAAAAGAAGAGAGAGAAAAGGAAACAAATGGGGTCAAACATAAAGTTTGGCGAGTCCAGTGATTTTTAGCATACAAAGAAGTAAAAATATCATGATAGGCATATAAACTGGATGAGAGTTAACAGTGCCATAAAACAGGTATAAACAGGATGAACAGGGTAAGCAGAATAAATAGGGCGAACTATGCTTCTTAGTTACTTTCTCTGCACCAGTACAAGTATAACAGATATGTGACAGGATTAGGTATCCCCTAATTACTTAACAGAAACAGAGCGATCCCAACAGAAATATATTGGTAAGATTAGTACTCTAGTAACGGGTTTTACCCAAACAGAAATAATAGGCACCTCAACAGAAATACAGGTGTTACCCCGAACAGAAATAACATGTACCTCAACCGAAAACAGACAGGACTAGATGTACCCAAAAACTACCCCCAAGCGATCGACTCCCAAACTCATAAATACCATGTGTCGGCCCCACAGTAGGGTGTATTACTTCCTAAAGTGGCAACCTACAGAAGGAAACATACCTATTTACTAGTGCTACAGCGACTTATTTTCCCAGGCAAGCCGGACCCATGCACGCACATGATTCCGTTGGAACGCGCCATCAAAAACCCCCTCCCAGATGAACCTCTTACAATTAGTTCAGTAAGCGTGCCCCGACCCTTAGCTAGTGTGAGGTGCCCATTTGATATAATAATGGGTTATTGACTAATACAGTCCCCACAAAGCAGATGACACAAGCCAAGCCCCTAATCTTGTGTCCCCAAATCAACTAGGATTTTTAACTGGTTAAGCCTTATAGATTAACAGGTTTGCCTAACCCCTGCAGATTAACATGTTTAGTTTTATATGTAAACAGGTTCATAAACCTTAACAGATTAAACAAGTTTACTTAACCTCACAGATTTAATATGTTATAGATTAACTGGTTTGTATAACCCCCATAGATTTAACAGGTTACAGATTAACAGGTTCATACAACCCTATCGGATTACATAGGTTACAGATTAATAGGTTAAGAGGTTTATACAACCCCAACAGATTAAATAGGTTACAGATTAACAAGTTAATAGGTTTATACCACCCTATTAGATTAAACTGGTCTACTTAACCCCACAGTTTTAACAAATTTACTTAACCCCATAGTTTTAACATATTTCATAGGTTACTTACAGTTTCATTACATGTTCCACTCAAACTTTGAATTAAGCCTACAGATTTATATGCCTCCAAATATCCAGTCATAATTCACAGTATAACATACGCCCCTAAATTTTAGTCATAATTCACAGTATAGGTGATACCCACAAATTCCAGTCATGATTCATAATACAAGATATGCCCCAAGTTATCATTCCCAATTTCGTTCGTACGCATATTTCATTGATATTGGCCTAGGCTCGAAGTTAGCCTAGGCTATAAAATAAAAAGGGAAATGAGAAGGGAAGAAGAACAAAAATAGACATATAATAACATAAATAGGCATATAAGAACTGAACAGTAGAACAAGTGTACAGAAATTCATATGTAGTTATAAGAGAACTATTTAGGTATGAATTAGTTTCTTAACATGCATATGTTCAGATCCAGGTTTATAAACAAGTCAGGGTTACTATTAAATATTTATATCTAAAAGTAATATGAACTCACAGAGATTGGATTTAAAGAATAAAGAATAATATGCTAATGTTGCAGAAGAGATTCTTGATTGTTAGGTAAGGATTGTCTTGATTCAATCCAAGTTTCGAAAGCATCTCCCCATCTTCATTTTATAATTTCAGAACAAGATTTTGAGGAAGAAGTATGAAGAAGAGTGATTTATTTGATAGGAGTGCATGCCTTTATATAGATTTTACAAGAAAATACTTGACTGTCAGACCTCTGTTTTTAAATCCGTCTGTTCAGAAAATAAAGAACCTGGTTAACAGAAAAGTCCAGATGTAGAGGTACGAATTCAGCCAGATCCCTGTTGGATTGACCCACCCCCACTTGGGTCGACCCATAGGTCGAATCAATCCAGGCGTGGGTCGCCCCATCCAGGCCTGGATCTCACCTACTCCTCCCGCTTCGTATTTTGAACTGATTTGAATTCTGGTTTGAAATATATATATATATATATATATATCTTATGCGCATACAAACTTCTAATCTTTATATCTTCCTCATACGATGTGTGTTTTACGCAAACTCGGTGTCTTCTTAAGCAGTATTCCGAGATGAACGCAACGGTACAGTCCGTTTTACTTAATTCCCAATATTTAATTAAGTATCCTTTAGTTTAAAAATGTTCTATAAAATTACGAGGTGTTACATTCTCCCTGCTCAAAGGATTTAGTCCCCGAAATCTCCAAGTTAAGAAGAATGTCACTATCCTAACATTCACCTTCAACCATCCACTCATCCATCATCCACAGGTATCCATTGTCCTTAGGAATTTCTAATGCTTGTATGAACATATGCAATGTTGTGTGTATATGTCCTTATGCCAATGCAATAATCAGACAGTCTACTGATTCAGTTGACCTCCTTAATGCAATATATGTTTGTGCCATGAATCCAAAATGTATGCATATAATCCTAGTACACCATGTATACGCTATATGTCTGCACAATCATCCGTCCAAATGCAACATCCATATGATGATACATCCACTTCCATCCATTAAAAAGGAAAATGCACACACATCCATATGCAGTATGAGAGTGCTTTGAGCCGATCTAGTGCCTTGTGTGTGTATATGCATCCACGAGCAACCATTAGCAAACACTTGCATCCACTTGCATCCGTCAAACATAACATGTATCAAACACATGTTTACATCCATTGGTTTCCAACCTAAAGGTCGAAGATTCGATCAATAGGATATATTCAAAGGACAAAAGCAAGTATGAAATAAAAGCTTGGGGAAAAAGAAGTTAAGAACATACCCTTGAAAAGAAAAGGGTACAAAGTGTGAATCATGTCCTCAGTCCCCCAAGTTGCATCCTCGTCGTCTTCTCCCCATTGTACTTGTATCAACTTGACCACTCTGTAGCATAGCTTCTTAACCTCTGATCCAAGTATACGGCTAGAAACTCGTCTAACTGCTGCCTCCCTTTCTACCTCTACTACCTTAAGCATGCTCGGCTCAACTACCTTTGTTGTATCGTGCAGACATTCCCGCAAATGAGAAACCTGGAAAACATCATGAATGCATGCCAATCTCTTCGGTAGTATCACTCTGTAGGCCATTTGACATATCCTTTCCATGATGGGAAATGGCCCTACAAACCTTGGCGCCAATTTCCCTACAGATCCAAAGCGAACCACATTCCTCAGAGGTGATACTTTGATGAAAACCATGTCTCCCACCTAAAAATCAATATCAATCCTTCTTTTGTCTGTGTAGAACTTCTGCCTATCCTGAGCTATCTTTATGCGTCTGCGGATAAGATCAATCTTTTCTGAAGTCTTTTTAATCATCTCAGGTCCAAGTAGAAGCCTACCAGTAGACTCCCACCAACAAGTCGGTGATCTGCAAGGTCGTCCGTACGGTGCCTCGAAGGGTGCCATGCCTATACTAGCCTGATAATTGTTGTTGTAGGTGAACTCAACCAATGGAAAATGCTCCTCCCAAGTCCCTCCGAATTATAGGATACACAACCTTAAAAGATCCTCAAGAACTCTATTCACCCTCTTAGTTTGTCCATCAGTCTGAGGGTAACATTCAGTGCTCAAACATGGTTGTGTACCTAATGCCTCTTGCAGGCTCTTCTAGAACTCACTAGTGAAGATAAGGCTACGATCACTCACTATGCTAGAAGGTACTCCATGTAAACGGACTATCGCACGAAGACAAACTGATGCCAACCATGTTGTCGTTTTCTAACTCTTAAGAGGAATGAAATGAGTGCTCTTAGTAAGCATGTCTACTATAACCTAGATACCGGTGTTGCCTTTCCTCGATCTAGGCAAACCAACAATGAAATCCATAGAGACGCTCTCCTACTTCCACTACGGGACCTCCAAAGGATGAAGCAAACCGCTAGCTTTTTTATTCAGCTTTAACTTGCTAGAAAACTAAACATCAAGAGATAAACTCTGCTACGTCTTTCTTCATCCCAGCCTAAAAGAAAAACCCTCTTCGTATCTCTATACATCTTATCGCCTCCCGGATGGATAGTCATCCTAGAATGATGGGCTTCCTCAAGGACTGACTTCAATGGATTTCCAACTCGGGGAGCACAAAGCCTCACATCTCTTCGTAGCCACCCCTGTCATCCGTGGAGTATCTACTAAGATGACTAGAAGTCTCCCCTCCACTAAGTCTATCCAAGATGTCTTCTATCTGCGGGTCCTCCCGTTGCGAAGATCCTATTGATCCACAAGGGTAGGTCGCACCTCTAAGGATGCCAACAAACCAGGTATAAGATCTGTAGATGGCCTAAAATCGAAGGTCGATATGTGCTCCAAACTCCGCCTCTCTACGAATAGAGGACTCGAAGTCATCCTCTGCCTACTCAACGCGTTCGCCACCACATTACCCTTGCCAGGGATATAAGCAATCTCACAGTCATAGGACACTATGAACTTCATCCATCTTTTATGCCTCAACTTAAGATCCTTCTACGAGACTAGATACTTGAGAGATTTATGGTTCGTGTATAAATCAAACCTCTCTCCAAGTAGATAATGTTGCCAACTGTTAAGCGTAAATACTATAGTAGCCAATTCCAAATCATGGATAGGGTAGTTCCTCTCATGAACCCTCAACTTTCTACCACCACAGCATACTACCATTCCCTCTTGCATCAAGATGGCACCAAGCCCTGTACCACATGCATCAGTGTACACAGTGAACACTTTGTTTCCATCGGGCAAAGTCAAAACTGGGTTTGTTATTAGAGCCCTCTTCAACCGCTGAAAAGCATCCTCACAATCAATACTCCAAGAAAAGGTCAGATTCTTCTTCGTCGGTCTAGTGAGTGGGGCTGATATCTTTGCGAATTCCTTGATAAACTTCCTATAATAGCCCACCAAGCCAAGAAAAATCCTCATCCCTGTTGCATTCTTTGGAACCTTCCAATCTTGAACTGCAACCATAATCGCAGGATCCATCGCTATTCCGTCCTTGGAAACCATATTCCATATAAATCTTACTTCCTCTCTCCAAAAGTGACATTTGGAGCAGTCCACCTTAAGCTGGTGTGCTCGGAGAGTCCTCAAAACCTCCCCTAAATGTAAGGCATTCTCTTCCTCGCTTTTCGAGAAAATAGGAATGTCATCCACAAAGACCACAACGATTTTTTTCAGAAACTTTCTGAACATTCTGCTCATCTGATCCACAAAATATGTGGGTGCATTCATCAACCCAAAAGGTATGACTAGCCACTCAAAGAAACCATCTGGAGTTCTGAAAGCGGTCTTGTCGATACTGTCCTCGGTCAACTGATGAGATCATGTGGCCAAGTCTAATTGAGAGAAAATAGATGCGCCAACATGCTGGTCAAACAGATCGTCAATCCTCGGAAGTGGGTGCCTATTTTTCTTGGTGAGCTTATTCAACTCCCTGTAATCTACACATAGGTGAAGTGAACCGTCCGCCTTAGTAGCAAAGACGATTAAAGCACCCCATTCTGATATAATTTTCGTAATAAACCCCTTCTCAAGTAGCTCCCCTACTTGCTTGCTAAGCTCCCTCCTTTCCCTAGAAGCCATGTGGCGCATAAGCAATGCAGTTGGCTTTGCATTATCTACCAAGTATATCCGGAAATCAATCTCATGCCTTGGACGTAAGCCCCTAACCTCATCAAAAACATCCGGATACTCATAGACTAAGGTACAGATCGCAAATCATCAACAGAAGCATTAAGTGATTCTAGGAAGCTAAGCATAACGGACCCCTTTGGGTCATAGGAAATCTCGAGAGTCCTCCCTCGGCAAGTCAAAAGTCTAACAACTCTGCTCTCACAGTCTAGAACGGCACCATACATGGCTAGCCAATCCATCCCTAGAATCAGACCATAGTCCATAAAACCAAGCACATACGCGTCGCACTCAAACTCGACGCCCAACATAGATATCCTTAAACTCTGACATATCATAGACAAATGAGTCTTACCCCCAATAGGGTTTGAGACAATAACGGGATCAGAAACAATACTAGTACTAAGGTGCAAAGACTCAACCACAGAATCAGATATAAAAGAGTGAGAAGCGCCAGAATCAAAAAGAGTCCAAACTGGATGATCGAAAAGAGAAATCAAACCTTCAATAGAAACTTTCCTACCTCCGTCCGGTACACCGGGCTCAAGAGCATGCACCTACCCTCCAGAAGATCCTGCCATTTGGCTCTGTCCTTGCCTCTTTGGTCACTCCCTAGTATAGTATCCGACTTCACCATAGTTGAAGCAAGCATTCTTCCTTTTTCTGCAATATTTGACCAAATGACTCAAGCTCCCACAACTATAACACTTCTTCTTGCCTTGAGCTTTGTCGTTCTTTCCACCCTTTTTTGTTGTTCTTTCTTGGGCCATATTTTCTTGTTTTGTATCTCATCAGTCTTAGCCTCCTTTTTCTCATCCTTACCATCTTCATGGATCAATGCCTTATCAACCAGTCTCTCAAAAGTAGCCCCCATTGGAATGTGAGAAAATGCCAATGCTTGAAGAGGTTGATTTAATACCCTTACAAACCTTAAAGCTTTCTCGTGCGGGGTATTCACCAGCTCCAGACCAAACCTTGCCAATTGGTTGAATTTATTGACATACTCTTTAACAGACATGCTTCCTTGCTTAAGTGCCAAAAATCTCTCCATCTGCATACTCTCTTCTGCCTGAGAGAGAAACTTTATCTCGAATATCTATCGAAAATCATCCTAAGTATCAAATGGATGCCCTGCTTGCGTCACCTCCCACCAAAACGAAGCCTCGTCCTTTAGCTGCCATGCATCCAACTGTATCTTCCTACGGTCACCAACCTCGAAAAGCCCAAACAAGTTTTTCGTCCTTTTTAGCCAATTCCGTGCTTCCACAAAGTTCTTAGTTCCTCGGAATGGAATTCCTCTCATAGCACAAAAATCTTTGCATATCTTGGAGAAACTGTCAGATCATGGAGGAGGAGGAACATCGGTTGTAACTGGGGGAGGGGCGTCTCCTTGGCCTCCAACAGGCGCCGTATCCTTAAGGTATCTACAGAACCAAGCCGGTATCTGAACGCCCTCAGGAAGATTCGTTTCCCTAGACATGCTGAAAAGGAAAGGAAAAGGGATTCAAATAGAGAATCAAAAGATATTTTATATGGCTTTGAGGAATATGATTTTCAAAAACAGCTTTTCTTTGGAAATACTTTATTTCTTAAAACAATTTCCAAAATCTTTATCCGATCTTGTACCTTCATCTCTGATACCAAATGTGATAACCCACGTGCATTAATGTCACTCTTTATCAGAATGCATTAAGTTTCGTGAAGCGTTATAGGAAAACAGAAACATAATCTCACAAGACAGATATAAAAATAGCAGCGGAATTTAAAACTTCATTACTCAGCAGATTAACATCGTAGTCTCAAAACCAGTTACAACATCAGGCTAAAATACTGAAACTAGGTACATGAAACCAAAACAGCTGTCTTGCGCTAAAAGCCATCAGAGTACAGAAATGTAAAATCATAATCCCCAATATTAGCCATAATAAAGTAGATAAGTAGTCGAAGCGATACATCAAAGCAGATCTAAATCCAAGCAGAAACAGAAGAGAGAATCTTAATCAAGCCTAAGCGTTCCCACCCTGAGAACCTGGGGGAAAAGGAAGAGAGAAAAGGAAACAAAACAGGTTAGACATAAAGTATGGCGAGTCTAGTGACTTTTAGCATATAAAGAAGTAAAAGTATCATGACAGGTTTATAAACTAGATGATAGCTAACAGTGTCATAAAACAGGTATAAACAGGATAAGCAAAATAAATAGGGTGAACTATGCTTCTCAGTTACTTTCTCTGCACCAATACTAGTATAACAGATATATGACAGGATTAGGTATAACCTGATTACTTAACAGAAACAGAACGACCCCAACAGAAATATAATGGTTGGATTAGGTGTACTCTAGTAACGGGTTTTACATAAACAGAAATAACATGCACCTCAATAGAAATACGGGTGTTACCCCGAATAGAAATAACAGGTACCTCAATAGTAAACAGACAGGACTAGATGTACCCTAATTACTACCCCCAAACGATTGGATCTATAACTCGTAAATACCCTGTGTCGGCCCCACAATATGGTGTATTACTTCCTAAAATAGCAACCTACAGAAGGTCATAGACCAATTTACTAGTGCGACAACGGCTTATTGTCCCAGGAAAGCCTGATCCATGCACGCATATGACTCCGTTGGAACGCGCCATCAAACACCCCCTCCCAGATGAACCTCTTACAATCGGTTCAGTAAGCGTGCCCTAACCTCTACCTAGTGCGAGGTCCTCGTTTGATACCAGAACGGGTTACTAACTGATATTGTCCCCACACAATAGACGACACAAGCCAAGCCCCTAGGCTTGTGTCACCCAATCAACTAGGATTTTTAACAGGTTAAGCCTTAAAAGATTAATAGGTTCACCTAACCCCCACAGATTAACAGGTTAAGTTTTATTTGTAAACAGGTTCATAAAACCTTTAGCAGATTAAACAAGTTTACCTAACCTCACAGATTTATCATGTTACAGATTAACAGGTTCGTATAACCCCTACATATTTAACAGGTTACAGATTAACTTGTTAACAGGTTCATACAACCCTATTAGATTAAATAGGTTACGGATTAACTGGTTTACAGGTTCATACAACCCCAGCAGATTAAACAGGTTACAGATTAGTCGGTTAACAGGTTTATACCACCCTATTAGATTAAATAAATCTAATTAACCCTATTGTTTTAATAGATTTACTTAACCGCGTAGTTTTAACATATTTCACAGGTTACTTACAGTTTCATTACCTGCTCCACTTAACCTTTGAATTAAGCCTATAGATTTATATGCCTCCAAATCTCATGTCATAATTCACAGTATAACATATGCCTCCAAATTTTAGTTATATTTCACATTTTAGGTGATACCCCCAAATTCTAGTCATGATTCATAGTACAAGATATGCCCCCAAATTATCATTCCCAATTGATCCCAATTTCGTTCATACACATATTTCCGCGATATTGGCCTAGGCTTGAAGGTAGCCTAGGCTATAAAATAAAAAGGGAAATGAGAGAGAAAGAAGAACAAAAATAAACATATAATAACATAAATAGGCATACAAGAACTGATCAGCAGAATAGGTGTACAAAAATTCACATGTTGTGGTAACAAAACTATTTTGGTATGAATTAGTTTCTTAACAGGCATAGGTTCAGATCCAGGTTTGTAAACATGTCAGGGTTACTATTAAATAATTATATCTAAAAGTAACATGAACTCATAGAGATTGGATTTAAAGAACAGAGAATAATATGTTGATGTTACAGAAGAGATTATTGTATATCGTCTTGATTCAATCCATGTTTCGGTAGCATCTCCCCATCTTCATTTTATAATTTCAGACCAA